>JAGSMR010000028.1:6432500-6475000 GCA_029286605.1 Sericinus montela | reverse complement strand
AGTATTTATAAAAGATATGTTAATATTTTCAATACTTATTAACTAAAAACTATTATAATCGTAGAGCCCTACTCCTCGTGGCATGGTACCAAGCTACCTAGGTACGCTGGCTGCATTTCCACGTTGAATGGCTAGACTTAACCGTTGAGCGAGAAAAGAACCAGCCCTCTTGTCACCAGCGGCAACGATAAGTCGCGGATACAATTCCTTTAGAAACTGCATCGCGCGGGGACCCCACGGACCGATTGTCTCTACGGCAAATGGAACAAATATATAGTCTCCTTTCAAAGACTCATATTTACGCCATTTACCCGATTCAGCTGCCTCTGATGCCGCCCCGGCCCTTATCGAAGTACCCTTGATATGAGAGGCCGCTAATGTATCGACGCAAGTTGCGTCCCACACAAGAGCTTTGCCTCTCTCCCAAGGGACTAAAGTCAAGCCGTCGGGTCTCTTACCATCCTCCCTAAATATTCCACAAGGATCTAAAACCGATGGAATATTTATGGAAACAAGAGCCCTTCGGATGACCTCATTCAAGGAACAGTGACGAGATAGTCTGCCGGCACTTTTTTGGCATGAAAGTCCGTGGAGGCCTAACTCGTCGACGTCGCTGCCACAAGGACATCGATGTGGTTGACAAATCGATGCTCCCAATCGTATTCCTACAGCTATACGTAAACTTTCGTTATCTAGTAATGTACCAAGGTTACTTGATGGTAAAGCATGTAGCCAGTAACTGGATTCCTTTGTCGAAACACCTAGAAAGCGGGCGCGGTCTCTGTCACAGTGAAAATTGTTCAGTAAGCATTTCTGCACATTCTGAACCAACGGGATATCCCACCGTTTTTGTGAGTTAGGTTCCAGTGGAATATCCTCGCCGGGACAGAGACGTAACCATGCTTCTCTTGCCTCGGTAGCAAAGGTCAAGTCCAAATCATTCTTAAGAATTTTACGTGACAAATCATGAACACTGTGTACGGAGGCAAGGAAAGCCGGCAGCGCAATATTTGAAACCTCTCTTATACCGATACCTCCAAATCTAAGAGTCCAGCTAGATGAGACTAAAGATAAATTTAGAATTTTTTCCAAAGCTATTTTGAGATTAAGGTCAATTTGTTTTAAAAAATCAGAACATTTCCATGCTGGACTCGAGCGGAGTAAATAAGTAAATTTAGGAACAAGAACGCAATATTTTAAAATAGTAAGCGCTATATGAGAATTTAGAATATACAGTTTATTAACATGTTCTAAAAATTGATGAAATTTTACTTTCAAAAGAGGTTTCATACTCTCTATAAATAACGGCGCTCCAAGGAGGTAAAGAGAATCCGCCTCAGTTACTTTAATGCCAGGAGATATATTGTTAAAATTTTGAAACAAACTGTGTCTATGAGAAGACAAACGGTCAGGAATGAAAAGTTCACATTTAGTATTATTTAATTCAAGGCCAATGTTTTTAAAATTTTGAAATATATATATATATACATATGTTAATATTTACAATACTTATTAACTAAAAACTATTATAATCGTAGAGCCCTACTCCTCGTGGCATGGTACCAAGCTACCTAGGTACGCTGGCTGCATTTCCACGTTGAATGGCTAGACTTAACCGTTGAGCGAGAAAAGAACCAGCCCTCTTGTCACCAGCGGCAACGATAAGTCGCGGATACAATTCCTTTAGAAACTGCATCGCGCGGGGACCCCACGGACCGATTGTCTCTACGGCAAATGGAACAAATATATAGTCTCCTTTCAAAGACTCATATTTACGCCATTTACCCGATTCAGCTGCCTCTGATGCCGCCCCGGCCCTTATCGAAGTACCCTTGATATGAGAGGCCGCTAATGTATCGACGCAAGTTGCGTCCCACACAAGAGCTTTGCCTCTCTCCCAAGGGACTAAAGTCAAGCCGTCGGGTCTCAATATCCTCCCTAAATATTCCACAAGGATCTAAAACCGATGGAATATTTATGGAAACAAGAGCCCTTCGGATGACCTCATTCAAGGAACAGTGACGAGATAGTCTGCCGGCACTTTTTTGGCATGAAAGTCCGTGGAGGCCTAACTCGTCGACGTCGCTGCCACAAGGACATCGATGTGGTTGACAAATCGATGCTCCCAATCGTATTCCTACAGCTATACGTAAACTTTCGTTATCTAGTAATGTACCAAGGTTACTTGATGGTAAAGCATGTAGCCAGTAACTGGATTCCTTTGTCGAAACACCTAGAAAGCGGGCGCGGTCTCTGTCACAGTGAAAATTGTTCAGTAAGCATTTCTGCACATTCTGAACCAACGGGATATCCCACCGTTTTTGTGAGTTAGGTTCCAGTGGAATATCCTCGCCGGGACAGAGACGTAACCATGCTTCTCTTGCCTCGGTAGCAAAGGTCAAGTCCAAATCATTCTTAAGAATTTTACGTGACAAATCATGAACACTGTGTACGGAGGCAAGGAAAGCCGGCAGCGCAATATTTGAAACCTCTCTTATACCGATACCTCCAGATCTAAGAGTCCAGCTAGATGAGACTAAAGATAAATTTAGAATTTTTTCCAAAGCTATTTTGAGATTAAGGTCAATTTGTTTTAAAAAATCAGAACATTTCCATGCTGGACTCGAGCGGAGTAAATAAGTAAATTTAGGAACAAGAACGCAATATTTTAAAATAGTAAGCGCTATATGAGAATTTAGAATATACAGTTTATTAACATGTTCTAAAAATTGATGAAATTTTACTTTCAAAAGAGGTTTCATACTCTCTATAAATAACGGCGCTCCAAGGAGGTAAAGAGAATCCGCCTCAGTTACTTTAATGCCAGGAGATATATTGTTAAAATTTTGAAACAAACTGTGTCTATGAGAAGACAAACGGTCAGGAATGAAAAGTTCACATTTAGTATTATTTAATTCAAGGCCAATGTTTTTAAAATTTTGAAATATATATATATATATATATATATATATATATATATATATATATATATATATATATATATATATATATATATATATATATATATATATATATATATGTATATATATATATATATATATATATATATATATATATATATATATATATATATATATATATATATATATATATATATATATATATATATACCATTTTCATTTTAAAATAGTAAGCGCTATATGAGAATTTAGAATATACAGTTTATTAACATGTTCTAAAAATTGATCAAATTTTACTTTCAAAAGAGGTTTCATACTCTCTATAAATAACTCTCTCTATAAAAATATATATATATATATATATATGTATATATATATATATATATATATATATATATATATATATATATATATATATATATATATATATATATATATATATATATATATATATATATATATATATATATATATATATATATATATTGAGAAGCCAATGTTACAATTTTTAATTCTTTAAACTTTTCTCTAAGAGACGATGAGATGAAACTTAAAAATTCTTTTAAGTATGTAGCCGAAAGCTACATTATCTACGAGTAACATTGGCTATAATTTTTTAACTATGGACACTTAGTAACATTACAATAATGTAGTCAATGATATAGTTTTTTTTTCTATGTCTTTTTTCAGTTGTGCTGCGGCTTTGGTATTTGTTAGAAAATTTAGATTACTACGGAGTTGTTCCGTTGCTTAATTTGATTCTAGCTGTCATGTTGTTATTTGTTAAAAAAATTAGGCCAACTATGGTGACTTCACACTTAACATTTAACTATGTGTAAGTGTGAAATATGAAGGCGAAACAAATTTCCAATAAATAGATATCGGTGGTCAGCTCACAATTCAATTAAATGTTGGCATCAGTTGTTTCTATTTTTATTTATTTATAAAGTAATTCACGCACAGTTCCTGACGGGGTAGCCAGAGAGAACAGATCGCCCAGCATCACGATCCTTACATACCTGTTTCGCTTCTTTCAAATGCATCATTTTTTTCATACACGCTCGTCTAGGTCACTCTCGTCGAACAATTTGTTCTTAGGCCTGTCTTCGAAAGTTAGTCTATCAGTTTTTTTACTATGTGTTTTACAAATAATCATATTATAATTTTATTTACTTCCTAATGTCCTACTAAAATTATTGTAAATTTCACTGTAAAATTTATTTTTGAAACGTTTTTGAAAATCGCGTCATTTTAGAATTCGATTAGGTATCAGAATTTTATATCAGTAAAATGTAATTATTTTTCATTTTTATTTAAATTTCCAAAACATCTGTGTATGTAATGAGGAAACGTATTCGTACTATATACACAGTAGATATTTAAAGTAACTTCTACTTTTGTAGTATTGTAGGATAGCTTATCTACATTTTACGTTCCGATCCAATACCATTGAAAGGTGGTCCGATATTAATATTCATCGCGTGGTCATCTTTATCAATATTTACATTGACAATGATTATTTAAATTCATTGGCATTGCCTAATTCGAATTGAATTAATAAATCGCGTTATTCCCAATATACTAGGGGAGACAGAGGTCTAGACTATTAAGTCGTTTCGACCCACATTCCACCGAAGATATTTTTGGGACATCGTGACAGGTGGTGAGCCCAACGCCGTCTTTATGTGTAAATTTAAAGCACTTTATTCTTTCTTTTGGGAAAATTTAATCTCACGTACCATTAATAAATAATTAAAATTATTATATTGATATATATTGATAGGTAGGTCAAAATTTCCAAGTATTGATTGACATGAATAATAGATGGCGCTTTAGCATATTTTCATTAATATTTTATTATATACATTATTCTCGAAGATGACTTGTAAAGTAAAGTAAATCACAAGAAAATACAAAGCAGTGTCCAAAGATGTGCGTAGTTTTCGAGATCATTATCATATGATAAAAGTCTATTATAAGTCCACTGTTGATCCTAGATCTCCTTCAAAGATCACCATATAGATCGATCCTGTACCATCGGCATCAACCCACTTTCCGCAATATTATGCAGGTCGTCATTCCATCTTGCGGTGGTCCTCTTACACTTTTGCGTATTCGAAGTAACCATTCGAGAAACTTTCATCCCTAACATTGTCAGTTCTACGAGCTATATGGCAGGCTCATTGCCACTTCAGAGTGCTGATCCTTAGTTACCCTAAGGATCAGCACTCTGAAGTGCTATCTAGTGAAGCAACTTTTTACCCTTAGTTCTACGGATGTCTTAGTTATGAATTGGTTTTCGAGCATTGACATACGAATGATGTATACATTCAAATAAAGGGCATAAATATTTTAAATGGTTCACAGATACATGGTGGTTTCACCGGTCCGTGACAGCAAAGGACGACGAGTCATCGTTTATAATATAAGTAAGGATTTTTCATCTTTGGTCAAAAATTGTAAGCTATGCGACTCACATATTTTGTATAAATTAGCTTGGCTTGCGATTTATTTTGTAATTTATGTAATTAAATTTAAATATTTTGTTAATTATGTTACGTTTATAATTAACGTTAAGTGAATCTCAATGTCTGTTTTTTGTCACTGACATAATATTCAATTATTTTTTTTTATCATGAGTAAAGTTTTATTTAAATTGAACTGTAAATGTTAATGCATTTTCAGTTTTATTTCATAATTAGTTCGAAGCGAATCATATGTACTTTTTTATCATGTTAGTTAAATAAATTAATAAAGCGATTATTCATTGTATTATTTTTGCGAGTATGTTTTTCCTATTTGCCTTTTGAACACATTATTTTTTCTCAAGAAAGGCATCGGCTGACTAAATGCGAGTTTATGTAAATGATATTTTTTAAACAAATGATGTTGTATAATTTAATAAATTCGTGAGCAAGGTTACAATTGTTAAAGATGTTTATATTTTTAGGCAAGTTCAACGCTAATAAGTTTACATGTTGGGACATGTGTCGTGTTCATTTGGTTGTTTACGAGAGCCTCCTGGATGATCACGAGGATCAGCTTCTTGGATTCACCCACATCGGAGAGGGCACGGGCGCGACCAGCGCCCACGTCACTGCTTGGAACCCTACAGACTTTGCGAGAGTTCTTAAGTGGGGAGAGGTGAGTGCTTCTCAGTTATCTATAATTAATGCAAATCATTAGACCAGCTAGTTTAAAATTTTCAACATATTACTAAATAATTTGGTTATTAACCTTGACAAATGCGGTCTTGTTTTAATAATTTATATATTCATAGTTAAAATTCCCAAGGCGTAACAAAAACATGACTTCTCTGAACGCGTGCTTAGACACAGAGTGCGTTACAATTTTAACGTTTTTTTTTATAGTTACATTTTTAAGATGAAGATGGTCCAGTGACCACGGCTGTTAATAGTTACACGAGGATTTTTTTTTCACAATTTATAAGTCAGTCTCATATAATTATATATTATAACACGGTTAATAAACGCGGTACACATATCTATTGTTATAAAATATAAGTTGTTTAAGTTATTTCTTATAATATGAACTTTTTACCATTGAAAGTCCCGTTAAGTTCTGTCCAGCCGTTTCAGAGACGGAACAGACAGACAAATTAACTTTTTATATAAGTACCGTATATGCTTTCATATTCATTTATTGAAAATCTCTTAATTTGTGAATACAAACTGACACTTCCATTTTATTTATAAGTATTGATTTGAACACATACGAGTTCGCCTACCAGACTCAAAGTTAACTTTCTGTGTCTCGCGAAGGCAGATATTGATAAGATTTATAATGAAACACATAACTGAAGTTAGCCGTAAAGTAACCGCCACGCTACGAGTGCTCTTTCGCCTCAAAAATTTTCTTCCATGGGAAACTAAGATTATGCTTGATTATGCAGATGTGTGCTACTGTGATTTGAACAAAGATCTTCTAAACAAGCTAGAGCGCCTTGTTAATAATTGTATGAGATATATTTTCAAACTTCGTAAGTATGACCATATTTCACAATACCGTTCTCGTCTTAAATGGCTTACTATTCAACAAAGTCGAAACTCTAGAATTCTGCTTGTTCTTTTCTCAATCATAAATGATAGTACTTACCCTTCGTATCTTAAGGATAAATTTTAGTTTCAATGCACAACTCATGATCGGTGCCTGCGGTCTTCATCTAATTACAAGATGAGTATCCCGCAACACTTTACTAATTTTGTTGCTCACTCCTTTACAATTCAGACTACACTGCTCTAGAATTCTTTGCCCGAAGATAAGAAATATCAGAAAAGTTACCAATAAGTCGATATTTAAAAGACTTGTACGTGCAGTTTAAAGCACCTTAACAATATTTCTCCACGCCTCGGGTTGACTGGCAGAGAAAGCCTAAAGGCATTAAGCCCTTTGTATAACTTTCTTTCTAAGGTTTGCAATAAAGTGTAAATAATTAAATAAATAAAAAATTATTATTATACAAAACTTTGATTCTAAGATTCGAACCCACGGCATAGTATTGCAATCGGTACATCATATACTGAACTTGAAAAAAAAATATCTTCACGCAATTCCCAATACTGGGGTAGACAGAGGTCTAGTCTAGACAATTGAGTCCCTTTGACCCACCTTCCGCCGAAGATATTTTCGGGACAATGTGACAGGTGGTAAGCCCATCGCCGTCTTTATGTCCAAGCCAACGATATAATTCGTACATAAGTTTTTGAAAAACCCATTTGTACGAGCCTGCCACTTGGGGATCGAACTCGGTTCTCTTGACTCGAAATTCCGATCACCCAACCACTCGGCTATCGTGTCTTCACGCATTTTGCCTGAAATGGGTTAGACAGGGGATCATGAAGTTCTTTCGTCCCACCTTTCTAAGGGATGGGGACAATTTTGTTCTGATTAATGTACGTAAAGAATTTTGAAATTATTTCGGTGTAAGTTGATCAATGGCATAAATGTTATGATGTTTTGTAACAGAACGTTTCCGATTAGATCAAAATATCCATTGCTGTATTACGATATCTCATTGCTACAGGTTATTCGATCTCTATTTTTTTATGGCATATCTATTCTAAAGTATAAGTTACGTATTGCACATTATCTGGGCAGGTCTAAAAAACTATTAGGAATGGCGCAGTATTAATTTTTTCCTCAATTTTTAAAATGTAGAATAAATAAATAAATAAATATCTTCACGCAATTCCCAACACAGGGATAGACAGAGGTCTAGTCTAGACAATTAAGTTTCGACGACTCAAGTTCCACCGAAGATATTTTCGGGACAATGTGACAGGTGGTGAGTCCGTCGCCGAGTTTATGTCCAAGCCTACGATATAATTCGTGCATAACTTTTTGAAAAACCCATTGGTACCAGCCTGCCACCTGGGGATCGGATCGGAAACTATAGAATAATAAAAAATATAAACAGTTATTATAAAAAAAATATTTTAGAGGCCAAGACCACTGCTGCCAAGGTTATTGGAGCGGCGAATCAAAAGTAATATTCCAAAAATATTTCTGTTTATGCAAGAGATTATGATTGTTTCTACAACACAACTACTTTGGAATCAGATCAATTTATGTAATGTTGTCCAGTTATGTAATGTTTGAAAGTAACGATGACTGAGGTCACTGATGATGAGGAAATCGAGTCCAGAGACCCGAGTTCAAACCCCTGGTGGTAGGTTGGTAGGTTCGCACCAATGGGTTTTCCTAAAACTTATGTACGATTTATATCATTGGCTTCGCCATGTAGACGGCGACAGGTTCACGTCCGATAAGGTGACTTAATGGTCTGGAACTCTGTCTACCTCCATGTGTCTGGAGTTTATTAGGAAAATGCATGAAGATAAAAAACTGAGAAATAAATAAATATAAAAAAACTGAGAAATAAATAACAAAAATTTCACCCTTTCATGTCCTTTTTTAAATAAAAACACAACATCACATACATTGCTCTGATCCAAAGTGACCAGCTAATACCCAGACCCGTGAAAATATAGAAAAAGAGTTTATTGACACGCTCGGGAATAGCACCCGGGGCCTCAGAGCTGGCTATACTATCATAAACCGGTGTATGCTATTCGTCCACGGAGGTCGTTAATAATTAATTATTAACTCATTATAAAAGTAGTAAGAAGTATGAAAATAACAAGACTACTAAGACCGTTTAAACGTTGTGTATTCAATAAACAAGGAAATAGGTACATATTATTATAATTTCAATGTATAGTGTACTGTAGACAAATTGCTTATATCGTTTTGATCAATTACTGTTGTAAGCTAGTTGTCGTCCGTGTGGCATGTATGATTAGTTTCCTGAATCTGTGACAAAGGCGTTATAATATGTTTATATGTGAATAGTTTTAAGCTACGTTGAGCTTTTGGTCATTAAAAAAAAGAAAGTTTAAAAATTAAAGGAACTATGAAGTTCGCAGTTTTCCTATCTCTTAATTTTTTAACTTCTTATTTTTATTATTTATCACAGAATAGTATCGATATGTATCCGTGAGAACGTGTTACGTGAAAACACTTTCGTGTTTAGAATATTGGAATAAATTCTTCTTCTTCTTCCTGCCCTTATCCCATGCTATGTGGGGTCGGCACAACATGTCTTCTTCCATTCTCCTCTATTTCCCGTCATCTCAGTACTCACTTTCCTTTCTTTCTCATATCTTCTTTCACACAATCTATCCGATCTTTTCTAGTCACTCCACACATCCATCTCAACAGTCTCATCTGTGCAGCATGCACTCTTCTTTCATAGCCCAGCACTCTGATCCGTACAATACAGCAGGTCTCTCTATCGTTTTGTAAACTTTAAGAGTAAGAGTTTAAGAGGCATGCGTGGTTACTTGCATCGCAAGTTATTCCCAAGACTTGCCGCCATTTCATCAATCCCGCATTTATTCTATTCTTATGTCACTTTGGATCAATGACCCAAGGTAACGGAATTCGCAGCAGACTGTTCGGTTTTGGTTCTGCTTATTTTCTGTCCCACACTTTCCAGTTTTTTTTTGTCATTTTCCCAGCTGGCTCTGGACCAAAATTGCATTTTCATCGACAAGCACAACATCATCAGCAAATTTCATACACCAAGGTGCTTCCTCCTGAATGTTCGATAACAGAGCCACAATCAGAAGGAACAAATAAGGGCTTAAAGCCGAACCCTGGTGTAAACATACAGCCACATTGAACTTGTCGGTGATTCCAGCCTCAGAACGGACGCAAGTATTGGCTCTATTATACATCGTCTCGACAAGCCTCTCACTCACGTATTTCTCTGGCAGCCCTTTCTCCTTCATGCACCACCACAGAACCTGTCGGGGTACCCTATCGTATGCCTTCTCCAGGTCCACGAATACCATATGCAAGTTCTTTTGCTCCCTCTCTGCAAATTTGGCATCCGTGGTTCCCCGAGGCATAAATCCGAATTAGTTCTGTGTTATCTCACTTTCCTCTCTCATTTGTCTCGCTATCACTTTTTCCCATATCTTTATACTGTGTGATATGAGCTTTATTCCCCGATAGCTGTTGCAATGCAAAAAAAGCTGGTACTAATTCAAGTCTCTGTAATCAAAATTCCCCAAAATATTCAACACATTGGTTAACAAAAACTCGAACAAAATGGATGCTATTTGTAAACAGTTAGTTATCACCAAAATAAATGGGCCATGTTATACATTACGTAAAGTTTTTTATTATAAATTTTATGAAAAGATATAATGTGTGTATTACACGTATTGCAATATTATAATCAATGCGGACATGTACCTGCCTTTAATGTAAAAGCTTTAGAATGATGTATATGTATATATGTATATATATATATATATATATATATATATATATATATATATATATATATATATATATATATATATATATATATATATATATATATATACATATACATATACATATATACATATACATCATTCAGCTTTTACATTAAGGCAAATACCTAACTCCACGTGTGTGTACAGCCGTGTAACTCCCACATTATATCTTTTCATAAAATTTATAATAAAAACTTTACGTAATGTATTGCATGGCCCATTTATTTTGGTGATAACTAACTGTTTACAAATAGCATAAATTTTATGAAAAGATATAATGTGTGTATTACACGTATTGCAATATTATAATCAATGCGGACATGTACCTGCCTTTAATGTAAAAGCTTTAATGTAAAAGCTGAATGATGTATATGTATATATATATATATGTATATATATATATACATATATATATATATATATATATATATATATATATATATATATATATATATATATATATATATATATATATATATATATATATATATATATATATATATATATATATATATATATATATATATATATATATATATATATATATATATATATATATATATATATATAATATATACTTTTCAAAAGTCGTTATGGTGTTCGGGATATTTATGACATAGTAGTAGCCGTAACACTTGGCAGTTTCTGGTACTCCGATCGCCAATGCACTTACCCAAACGCAGTGTTTCGAGAGAGACCAGTATCTTCTTATATCGGACTTCTACAAGCCGTTATGTATTTATGGGTATATCTTTAAATGTTGCAAACGTTTAGTCTATGAATACGTTTCCAGGCTGTAATTTTTAATCCCATTCATGTTAAGACAAGATACAGGTTATATTTACAAAATTATTACAAAACCGAAGAGATTTAGTAAAAATGAACGATAGTGCATTTCTACGGTGCGCAAATTAATTCACTAATACGCATTCCATAGCTTAATTCTTTAGGGATATAAACAATACGAGTTTTAAGAACAGAGTAAAAATAAAAAAAAATAATAATAAAAGAATTGAACGACCGATGAAAACGGGGTGTGCAGCTAGTGAGAATATAATTTAAATGTTTTATTCTGACGTAATACAAATGATGGAATTTTGAAACTTGCGTAGGTATTTATATCAGACTTGGTTATCGAGACAATTAAAATTTATTCGAAATTTACCTTTTATACTATTTACCCATAGACATGCGAAAAAGGTTCACCATTTAGTATATTCTAGATATGTTTTCAGATTTCTTCGCGATAACCGTGATATCACTACCAACATCGTTCCCGTAACTATCTCAAAAAAATATCTTCACACAATTCCCAATACAGGGGTAGAGAGGTCTGGTCTAGGCAATTGAGTCCCTTCGACGCACCTTCCAACGAAGATATTTTCGGGACATTATCATAATTATACATTATAGTAATTATCTCGTTAGTCAATAATCCGTATAGTTGTCATACTTCAATGTTGTGATGATTATGTTTATTCCAGCAATCCATGCCGATGCGTCACAAGGAGTTTCACCTCGTTAACGTACCGTCAGCGCTTAAATACATAATTGACTTCGCTGTAAGCAAAGTCACAACAAAAATGGCGCAAAGACTGAGCGTAAGTATCTTTTTTAACCAATATAAATCGACAGAAATACAAAAACGTGGCGTGTAAGCTCTACTATCGCCACCTCTGTAGGGTGAAAGAATATACTACATCGTTTCTCAAATTGTCCCAAATAACAATAAATTAACTGAAAGTTGGGTCGAAAAAACGTGATGATCTGGAGCTATCTACTATAATTCTGGTTACATTTTTTATCTTCACGTATTTTCTAAAACAGGAGTAGCCAGAGGTCTAGACAGTGTCAGCTCCATCCATTTGACCTTATTCAACGAAGAGCGGCTCGAATCCACGACGACCATGTTCTATCTGATCGGCTAGATCCCCTGGCTTTGCGCAAAGATGTTGCATCTCTTTGTATTTTTACAAGATTTACTACGAGGAGTGCTCTGAGTAATTGTTCGGATTAATCCCAGCCGCTGAATTTCACAATCATACTTACGGTATTGTCCAAAATTCCATCAACACCATTTTGATGCTTGGCATTCCACCACAGCGCGTTTTTCGCGGAACTTTCTGCCACGCACTTGCACTTTATGGAATGTGCTGCCGTCAGTGGTTTTCCAAACCTTTCTCAAAGGTTGGCAACGCATCTGCAATTCCTCTAGTATTGCAGGTTTTCATGGGCTGCGGTAATCACTTACCATCACGTGAACCACCTGCTCGTTTGCCTCCCTATTCTATAAAAAAATAAAATAAATATCTTCACGCAATTCCCAATACAGGGGTAGACATAGGTCTAGTCTAGACAATTAGTCCGTTTGACACACCTTCCAAAGAAGATATTTTCGGGACAACGTGACAGGTGGTGGGCCCGTCGCCGCCTATTCTACAAAAAATAAACATACAACCCCACATTTCATCGGAGCTTATTTTGGGATAGCCAGACAGGAAGTGAGCCTATCGCCTTCTCTATATACAAGCCAACGATATAAATAGTATATTGATTTTGACATAAACTCATTGCTATCTCCCTGCCTATCTCCTGTGGATCAAACTCGGGTCTTACGAATCGAATTTCGATCACCCAATCTCTCGGAAATCGTGACTTAAGGAGACAATTAATATAATCTTTATTCATTATAATTGTAATACACTGCTATTTGGCCACGGAAATGGCAGAGTGAAGTACACCAAGTGTCACAACACTAATGAAGTTTCCATTTCTAAAAACATAACCACAGGAGGCCACTGGAGTCTATTATTCATGTCATTTCAGATTCACACAAATCTGAAGCAACTGCGCAAACACATCGATGTGTCCTGTCTCCCGGAAACTTACGGCGGACCACTGCAGCTCTCTGATATGATCTCCCACACCAGGCAATTACTTAATGAACAGAGGAAGAAACTACTAGCACTTGACGATATGGAAATCTTAAGCACCAGAGGTATAATTTCGTCGAAGAGCAAAAGCACTGCTATTACAGGCGAAACAGTATCGATAGAAGGAAGCTTCAGAAAACTAGAGATAGACTAGTTCGAGAAGAATGTTAGCGTAAATAAATATAGTACTAAATTAGTATAAATTTTTTTTTCTGTAAGTCGATATTTTGCTGGATCGGTATTGACAGATATCGTCGTGCGCAATTCCCAGTAAGGTAATAAATACCCAGTGCTTTTTTTCGGTTGCATTTTACAAATAAATGAAAAAAAATCTCTCACGACGGTTGAATCCAATTTCTTAGATTAATATCATTAATGTATGTATACAGGAATAGGTATATT
Source organism: Sericinus montela (assembly GCA_029286605.1). Lineage (NCBI taxonomy): Eukaryota > Metazoa > Arthropoda > Insecta > Lepidoptera > Papilionidae > Sericinus > Sericinus montela. Next base: position 6,460,897 of record JAGSMR010000028.1, on the reverse strand, counting down.
GTAGTTATAGGATTTATTTTAGAATTTATTGTGTTTTGAATGAAGTGCACTGAATTGTAAATGTATATGTATAAAAATATAAAATAACAAAATTTATATTGATGTTTTATTATAGTTTTATTGGGTGGTATGATTAATAACATTAGCAACGTGAAATTTTACATAATAAAAAGAGAATGTTGTACTTATTTCAAACATATTTACCCTGACAATTATAGCATGATTAATAATAAATTCTACAACTACACAACGTACATTCAACACGTACATTCGGTACGTGTAATAAATCATTACACATCTATCGTCGAAAAACATTTTCATTCAACACTATAGAATTTAATTATTGCTTTTGTTCTAATATGTTTTACACTAAAGCTATAGATTTAAAAATTTTAAACTTTTTCTTGTTTTTTTACATACTTAGTAGCTTGGCTTCAGTGGGTACAACGTTCTCAATCTCCATCCAACGTTTCTTGGTACGAGGTGATGTTTTTTCTTTTATTTTGTTTTAAAACAAAAAAAAAGAGTAGCTGAAACTAAACTTTTAATACTTTTAAGCAAATTAGTGAAGACAACTTCTTCACAAATTTGCATAAAACTAATTAAAGGTTCGAAGAAGACTAAGAAAAGTTGTAAGTTTAATACCGCGTCATATTGCCGAGTCAATACTATTTCACTTGACACGACACAGGTCTTGGGTATTGTTACTCAATTCAGAATTTTATTTAGTTTATTTGTATCATTTTATTGTCTGTGTTGATGAATAAATTATTCATTCAAAGTCTTCATATACCCTGACGTGTGTTCTTCATAGATTTCTGTTCTTAATTATTTTAATATCACACAAATCACGGCGAAGCGTAGTCAGGTTTAGCTGAAATTGTTATATAAGATATATACACATCACATACATTGCACTGATTCCAAAGCAAGCAGCTGAAGCACTTGTATTGTGGAATCGGAAACAACGAAGATACCACAAACACCCAAGAAAATGTAGAAATACTTCTACACCGAACTCTACTCCAAGGACCGAGGTCAATAAAAACCATAATTTTAAAAAAATCTACAACAATGTTGTAATTACTAAATTTGAAATGAAATTTTTAATCTGTATCTTGCAGCGAAACATCTTTTGTCATGTACGTAACCTTCTACTAATAATATTAATGTTAGGTGTTTAGAAACAACGTCGCAGGGTCGGACCCGCCATTCGATTACGGAAGTAAACCAAATCCAGACACAAGTATAGCAGCTAATTAAAGTGGTACAGGAATACTATAAATAAATATATACACAGTGGTCTAGTCTAGACAGTTAAGTCCCTTTGACTCCCATTGGTACGAGCCTGCCACCTGGGTATCGAACTCGGGTCCCTTGACTAGAAATTCCGACCACCCAACCACTCGGCTATCGTGTCTATTCGAGCTAATTAAGAGTGTTACAGGTTACTAGTGATGTTATTTAACATGGATAATATTTAATCTCGGCTATCGTGTCTATTCGAGCTAATTAAGAGTGTTACAGGTTACTAGTGATGTTATTTAACATGGATAATATTTAATCTCGGCTATCGTGTCTATTCGAGCTAATTAAGAGTGTTACAGGTTACTAGTGATGTTATTTAACATGGATAATATTTAATCTCGGCTATCGTGACTTCACAAAAACATAACACAATTGTCTAAAATATTGCACGAATCATTAAGCTCCTATTCGACCTTAAAATGTATACACTGCGCCTCAAGTGACATCTAAATTATTTTCCACGTTACATTTTAAGACTTGTATTACAAAACATACACGATATAATGCTACTTTACGGGCACAATAACTACCTATATTGAAGAATAAGAAACATAACTAACTAAAAAAATCGTCAGTCACGATAGCCGAGTGGTAGGGTGGACGGAATTTCGAGTCAAGAGACCCAAGTTCGATCCCCAGTTGGCAGGCTCGTACCAATGGATTTTTCAAAAACTTATGTACGAATTACATCATTGGCTTGGACATAAAGACGGCGACGGGCTCACCACCTGTCACGTTGTCCCGAAAATATCTTCGGTGGAACTTTGGGACTTAATTGTATAGACTAGACCTCTGTCTACCCCTGTATAGGGAATTGCGTGAAGATATTTATTAATTACTATTTATAACTAATATGTTAATAAATAATAGTAGCCCAATATGGATATTGTCTTCATAAAAGAATTATTTTGTAGTTCATTAATATTCTACTCTGGTTGTACATATATAAAAAATATACATAAATGAAACTATAAAATAATTAAAAATGGGCATTCTGCCTATCTCTGTTATTATATTTGAAGTACTGGACATTACCAATTCGAATGAATAATAAATAGTTTCTATAGGTTTCTAAGAACTTTCTATTTCTTAGTTCTTTATTTTACACAGCGGGTAAACTGACTACTGTTATTAAAATGGATAACAGCACCGTGAATGCGACTGATTAGCTTACGTCCAATGAATGAGCGAGGAAACAATATCGAATAAAATACAAGCTCAATATTAAATAAAAAAAAAGAGTAGCTGAAACTAAACTTTTAATACTTTTTAAGCAAATTAGTGAAGACAACTTCTTCACAAATTTGCATAAAAACTAATTAAAGGTTCGAAGAAGACTAAGAAAAGTTGTAAGTTTAATACCGCGTCATATTGCCGAGTCAATACTATTTCACTTGACACGACACAGGTCTAGGGTATTGTTACTCAATTCAGAATTTTATTTAGTTTATTTGTATCATTTTATTGTCTGTGTTGATGAATAAATTATTCATTCAAAGTCTTCATATACCCTGACGTGTGTTCTTCATAGATTTCTGTTCTTAATTATTTTAATATCACACAAATCACGGCGAAGCGTAGTCAGGTTTAGCTGAAATTGTTATATAAGATATATACACATCACATACATTGCACTGATTCCAAAGCAAGCAGCTGAAGCACTTGTATTGTGGAATCGGAAACAACGAAGATACCACAAACACCCAAGAAAATGTAGAAATACTTCTACACCGAACTCTACTCCAAGGACCGAGGTCAATAAAAACCATAATTTTAAAAAAATCTACAACAATGTTGTAATTACTAAATTTGAAATGAAATTTTTAATCTGTATCTTGCAGCGAAACATCTTTTGTCATGTACGTAACCTTCTACTAATAATATTAATGTTAGGTGTTTAGAAACAACGTCGCAGGGTCGGACCCGCCATTCGATTACGGAAGTAAACCAAATCCAGACACAAGTATAGCAGCTAATTAAAGTGGTACAGGAATACTATAAATAAATATATACACAGTGGTCTAGTCTAGACAGTTAAGTCCCTTTGACTCCCATTGGTACGAGCCTGCCACCTGGGGATCGAACTCGGGTCTCTCGACTCGAAAATCCGACCACCCAACAACTCGGCTATCGTGACTTCACAAAAAACATAACACAATTGTCTAAAATATTGCACGAATCATTAAGCTCCTATTCGACCTTAAAATGTATACACTGCGCCTCAAGTGACATCTAAATTATTTTCCACGTTACATTTTAAGACTTGTATTGCTTACATTACAAAACATACACGATATAATGCTACTTTACGGGCACAATAACTACCTATATTGAAGAATAAGAAACATGATAACTAAAAAAATCATCAGTCACGATAGCCGAGTGGTAGGGTGGACGGAATTTCGAGTCAAGAGACCCAAGTTCGATCCCCAGTTGGCAGGCTCGTACCAATGGATTTTTCAAAAACTTATGTACGAATTATATCATTGGCTTGGACATAAAGACGGCGACGGGCTCACCACCTGTCTCGTTGTCCCGAAAATATCTTCGGTGGAAGGTGGGTCTTTAGGACTTAATTGTCTAGACTAGACCTCTGTCTACCCCTGTATAGGGAATTGCGTGAAGATATTTATTTATTACTATTTATGTATTTATAACTAATATATTAATAAATAATAGTAGCCCAATATGGATATTGTCTTCATAAAAGAATTATTTTGTAGTTCATTAATATTCTACTCTGGTTGTACATATATAAAAAATATACATAAATGAAACTATAAAATAATTAAAAATGGGCATTCTGCCTATCTCTGTTATTATATTTGAAGTACTGGACATTAACAATTCGAATGAATAATAAATAGTTTCTATAGGCTTCTAAGAACTTTCTATTTCTTAGTTCTTTATTTTACACAGCGGGTAAACTGACTACTGTTATTAAAATGGATAACAGCACTGTGAATGCGACTGATTAGCTTACGTCCAATGAATGAGCGAGGAAACAATATCGAATAAAATACAAGCTCAATATTAAATAAAAAAAGAGTAGCTGAAACTAAACTTTTAATACTTTTTAAGCAAATTAGTGAAGACAACTTCTTCACAAATTTGCATAAAAACTAATTAAAGGTTCGAAGAAGACTAAGAAAAGTTGTAAGTTTAATACCGCGTCATATTGCCGAGTCAATACTATTTCACTTGACACGACACAGGTCTTGGGTATTGTTACTCAATTCAGAATTTTATTTAGTTTATTTGTATAATTTTTTATCTTATTGTCTGTGTTGATGAATAAATTATTCATTCAAAGTCTTCATATACCCCGACGTGTGTTCTTCATAGATTTCTGTTCTTAATTATTTTAATATCACACAAATCACGGCGAAGCGTAGTCAGGTTTAGCTGAAATTGTTATATAAGATATATACACATCACATACATTGCACTGATTCCAAAGCAAGCAGCTGAAGCACTTGTATTGTGGAATCGGAAACAACGAAGATACCACAAACACCCAAGAAAATGTAGAAATACTTCTACACCGAACTCCACTCCAAGGACCGAGGTCAATAAAAACCATAATTTTGAAAAAATCTACAACAATGTTGTAATTACTAAATTTGAAATGAAATGTTTAATCTGTATCTTGCAGCGAAACATCTTTTGTCATGTACGTAACCTTCTACTAATAATATTAATGTTAGGTGTTTAGAAACAACGTCGCAGGGTCGGACCCGCCATTCGATTACGGAAGTAAACCAAATCCAGACACAAGTATAGCAGCTAATTAAAGTGGTACAGGAATACTATAAATAAATATATACACAGTGGTCTAGTCTAGACAGTTAAGTCCCTTTGACTCCCATTGGTACGAGCCTGCCACCTGGGTATCGAACTCGGGTCCCTTGAATAGAAATTCCGACCACCCAACCACTCGGCTATCGTGTCTATTCGAGCTAATTAAGAGTGTTACAGGTTACTAGTGATGTTATTTGACATGGATAATATTTAATCTCGGCTATCGTGACGTGATACAACCCTCTTGAACTTTAAAACTGTTTCAAATTATTAAAACTTTCGCGAGACACTATCAATGAAATAGTTAAAAACGGCTAAACTCACGTTATAATAGTCGGTGTAGGTATCGACTAGTTTCGGATCTATCGGAGGTCCTTCAGAAGGGTGAGTGGAATGAGTTCGCGCTCGCGTCCCGTCTCCCACTGTTTTAATTGTGCTCTACTTTCACAATTTATATATATATACACACACACAACACAAATATTTGTGTATATTATCTATATACTTACTTCAACATATAATCTATGGAACACAGCCTTTGTTAAGATAACCGTAAAAATATGCTCTAAACAACGCTTTATTAAACTTTCTTATACTATTATGCCGTACATAGCAATTAACTACTAGTTCATTTATATCAGGATATAATATAAATAAATTAGTAGTAATTGTTATCATTCGATTCATCGAATCATTCGAATACGTTTACAATTGATCGATTCGAACGAATTACGATTACGATTACGAACGACTGTTGCAAAATATTCGCAACACTAATTAGTAATTTCATTCGATTATGAAAATAATTTTATTACTAAATCGGCTTTCGATATTTACACTTACTAATTAGATACGGGTACACAGATGAAATCTTTGAGAGTCTCCCGTCAAATTTTTATTGCGCTTTTTCACGTGGCCTAGAAATAGTAATTTAAGTCATTAAGGACAAATGGTTTCCACACATTGTTCTTTTTCACATATTAAAATAAAAACAATGTGAGGAAATAAATAATAAAAACGATATTTTAATAGAGAAAGTTTGACAGATCAAATTACAATATATAAAAGCACCGCTTAATCATATATAAAATATGATAAAAATAATTATCAACTACGACGGTGAGTTGATATATAATGCTATAGTAACCCAATTTCTATTTCAGTCTATAACATAACACTTAAAATACAATAAATTTTATTTAACCTTATAATATTTTTCCTGTCACAATTAACAAATATTGCTTAAATATTAAAAAAATATTATTTAGAAAATATTCCTAAATTCGTCTATTTACTGCTTTATATATAACTTTTGTTAGTAAAATATCAATTAATATCAGAAAACTGACTGCTCCACTGTGGTAGAACACTTAACTCCTGAAATAGATACTTCGGGAATTCATTCGTTCTTTTCCCAATGACGATGAAATTTGGCTCCAGACGTTGTAGACTCACTGCTTCTGCTAGAAGAGTCTTTGCTTCTAGAACTTGAGACGGTTTCGGTTTCTCCTGTGTGTAATTACCTGCAAACATATTTCCTCTTCATTACAACTTTTTAATACGTAGGCAAAAACCTAGTCTATACTCGCTAGCCACAATTGCCTCGGGAGAAAACACGTCCTCCCCATAGCTAACAGACAGATGGCTAATATATTGTATTTATCTCAGTAGGGTGTCAGAAATCAGTATCACTAAGAAAATCCGATCACTATAAAACGAATGAAATCATTGTTTATTAAAAAAAGATACGGACGATACTTGAATGAGTAATGGTCACAATTGACAACTACTTTGGGATTCGTTCGGTAAACAGTTATTACGTGTGTGACGACCTCCGTAGACGAGTGGCGTATGCGCCGGTTTTCATGGTGTCGCCATCTCAGAGGTCCCGGGTTTGATTCCCGGTAAAAAAAACTTTGATTAGTGTAAAAAAACGGGTTACCTTGATTGTTACTAACTACCCAGTGTAATGTCTGTCCACATTTTACATATTATTTAAATACATGCATACATAACGGTCTTTCTTATAATCATAACAAATCATCGTAACGCTTTATAAAACTTGACGACCTCCGTGGACGAGTGGTATACACCGGATTACATTTTGTCAACAGTCCTGAGGTTCGATCGTGGTCAGGACAATGGTGAAAACACTTTTTCTAAATTTTCTCGGATCTGGGTGTTTGTGGTACCTTCATTGTTTCCGATGCCGTACTTATAAGCTATCTATTGATGTATGTATAATGACAACTATTTCTGTACTTAATTTATGATCACTACTATTATTGACGTTTATTATAATTCCCGTTAAGAGCTGAAGCAAAGTTTTCTGACGGATGTCGGGACAACCATCTCGTTAACATATGGTGTTCAATACTGTGATCATATAAACAAATCATATGTTATTTTTGTATCATAGGACACCTACGGTAATTCTATCGTCTGTATCTTCGCTGTTAGAGTAACCTCATTACAAACCGGTGGTAGATTAAAGAATGACAAGCGATAAACGAATATATAATCTTATTTCGTTAATGAAATGATTTGATTATTGCGAACACTTCTTAACATACATAGTGAATGAATGAATGAATGAATTATTCACTAACACAGACACAAATGCATTAAATACAAATATACAGAAAGTGTATAAAAAAAGAAGAAAAAAGAAACTAAATAAAAGCGTATGTCGAGTAACAATAACAAATACCCGTGTCCTACCAAATGAAACGCTACTGTCTCAGCACAATTTCGCGAGACCGCAACTCTGATTTTCAGCCAGTACCTTGTGTACCTCAACAGACCGTTGGGTACGAAGCTTATGTAATCTTTTCAGCAAAATAGTGTGTAGTTCAGTGGTAGAGCCACGCATCAGCTTTTGTTGTTGCATGAATGTGCCGGCTCGACCGGGGAAGTACCACGACCTCACACAATACCGGCGTGAAGTAGAAGTCTAACAAACTTCTGCGTTTCGTCTGGTGAGTGCAGGTAACCGGAGGCCCACACACCCCTCTTCCAAGGCCGGCAACGCATCTGCTAAGCCTCTGGTATTGCGGGTGTTCGTTCATGGGCGGCGGTAATCAGTTACCATCACGTGAGCCACCTGCTCGTTTGCCTCCCTTTTCTATAAAAAAAAAACAAGGTTCCAACAGCGCCCCTTGCATCCCAATAAAAGGGGGACCCCCTTAAATGACTTACCAATAAAAGCTACCACCAAGGTGTCTGCGTAATATTCGGGGAAGATTGGCGAGCGTCTCCTCCATCCGAGTGCTTCGAACGTCTGTCCGTTTGATGATATCAAAAAGTTATACGGCAGGCTTGTGGAGTTTGCCGTCTTAAACAAAAGCATCCTGTCACTTAGCTACACCCGTCTTGTTTTCGTACATGCATTTTTTTTAAATGCATGTTATTTTGTAGCGCTTAGATAGCCGAGTGGTCAGTTAATCGGATTATATATCTGGCAGACCGTAGTAATTGGAAATGGATGGTAAACGCAAAGCAAATATATGTATGTACATAGATCACACTAATATTATAAAAGCTAGTTTCTTTCATAACGGCCTATTAAAGTCCACTGCAGGACATAGGCCTCTCCCATAGGTAGGATTTGCCATAATCGCCACTCTTGGCAAGCAGATTGGCGATCGCAGTAGCAGACCACTCGTACCTCAGACGCTGCTATTCCATCTTCGGTCTGATTATTTTGGTCTGATATTTATACTGCATATATATACTGATATTTTACTTTTTTAATCTGTAACGTATGCCACCACTAAATACCAACTATGCCGATTTTAAATAATGTTTTCGCTAATATTATGCTACATTATCGGTGACTAACATAAGCTATATATTTTTTATTTATAGAGATCCTAATGATTTCTTGTATTTACGCGAACACTACACATCTTTAATAAAACGATTTTCGGATTTTATCGGGAAATTAAAACAGTTTGTTAAAAACTGATAAGAAACGCCATAAAATCCCAAAATCTAAAAATTAAAAACATTAAAATTAAATAAAAAAATTAAAACAAATTCAGAACACAATTCAGTTGTGCTTTTAAAGCTAATTAGCGTTATATTTAACGTTTATTTATGACATCCATGATCAGATTACTTGATCGCATTTTATGGGAACTATACAAAATGTTTTAACAAGTTAACAGAAAAATAAATTGTTTTTTACTTTGCTTTTGCTTTTTTAACCAACTGACATTGGCAATTGACAAGACAAAAATATAAATAAATGTACATGCCCTGATTCCAAAGTACTTGTTGTTATTGAATCAGAAACAACGACGGTACTAAATACAACTAGACCCAAAAACAATGTAGAAAAAGTAGTTTTCTATATTGACCCATCCGGGAATCGAACCCGGACCCTCATAGCTGGCAACGCTATGAATCCCATTGTGCACACCCTTTGTTGATAGAGGTAATCGAAATTAATTAACACTGTCTGTTAATTTGTGTCTTCCATACAGCATCGACGTAAGAATCGGCGACCACTTTACGTTGATGTGAAAAAAGCAACGAAGGAAAAACTATTTATTGAAATGTAAATTAGTATAGGATACCTAAAGACATAGACATTGCTAATTATGAAAATAGCAGAGTAACCGATGATAGACAGCAACGTCTGAGGTCCTACCAAAGATAGCAAGACGCATAGACGTAACAAATGCGAAAGTAAATCGCACGAGCGCGACATTAAGAGCAATTTTTATATAATTTAGAATAAAATTCTCAAAGCAAAACATGTTAATATATTAAAATTTCGCTATAGCAGAGCACTAACGGAGTTCATGGAAAGTACATTAAGTTGATTTTTATATAAACTGATTACTTGACGGCCTGTAAAAGTGTAGTATGATAACGCATAATAAATTACCATCCCATTTTTACAGTGCTAGCCTTTTCATGTTGCTATGAGGAATGTTTTAGATATTAAACATTTATGAAGGTTTTCTTTTATAGAGGGTGTTGATGTATAGTTAATGTCGGGGGGTACCGGCGTAAGAATATTATCATCTTTCTCCCCGAAGGAAGGGACCACTAAGGGAGAAGAGTTGAAAATTTCATAGGCTACTGTCAGATGGCGGGATTGTCATCTTCCGTCTTTAACGACTTCTGAGGGTGGCCACCATCTCCGAGGTCCTGAATTCGATTCTCCAACGGGTAAACGTGGAAAATGGTTTTTCTATATTGTTTGGGCGTTTGTGGGACCTACTTTGTTTCTAATTTCATAGTGGAACTTACTTTGGAACCAAGAGCCTGTATGTGCCACTTATTTTTTATATACTTTACCTGCATTTCACTTAGTAGCAGAGAGCAGTCGGCTACACCGTCGCACTGCCGCGTGTCCGTCTGCACAACTACCACTTTGCTCGCTTTTATCGCTGGCAATTTCAAATTTGTTTCGTTCTCTTTCTTGTCCCATTGAGATCGAGTTACCAGACGTACTGGCGTGTCGACTGGAGGTAACAAATTCTCTGCAATTTTTTGTAAGTCAGCGTTAAGAGCTAGGGTTACTTTTATTATTGTTTGGATAAAAGACGATGGAAATTTAAGAATATGCATTTGCACGGAATTGCAAGGGAGTCGTCAATGCCGTTGTTTAAGATTGAATGATTTTTAAACTGGCTAGATTGCTTCAGGAGGTACCATTACTAACACACAAGGCAAAAAGGTCTACATCTAACATAGGTGATGAAGATATTAATCTTCATTGTGAATATAAATATTTGCATTACCTATCAAGTATTAATATTATTATGTATATATACAACACTTCATTTTGTGCCGTAACAGAGACAGGTTTCAGGTGCCTTAATTTGGACTATGAAAAAGGTGGAGGTAAGAATAAGTCGTAATTATTTTCGACACCTACGCATTTTATGAATTTTCTGTATTGATTTTTAGAAACTTGTTGGTGGACCTATTTGAATAGGTTACGAGGGATCTCTAAACAATTATTTTAATTCACATTTCATTTGTCATTTTCCTTGCATAAAGAGTACGTCGCAGTACTCTTCATATAAAAATTATAAAATAAATAAACTAATATCTTCACGAAATTCCCAATATAGTGGTCAGAGGTCTAGACTAGACAATGAAGTCTCTTCGACCCACCTTCCACCGAAGATATTTTCGGGACAACGTGACAGGTGGTGAGCCTGTCGCCATATTTATGTTGAAGCCAACAATGTAATTCGTACATAAGTTTTTGAAAAACCCATTGCTACGAGCCTGCCACCTGGGGATCGAGCTCGGGTAGTTGGGTGATCGGAATTTCGAGTCAAGACTCGAAATTCCGATCACCCAACTACTCGGCTATCGTGACTCTTTATATAAGGATAATAGTCGGATATAACTTCCATCAAGTACATTTGTAATGTCTAAATACCGCATCATATTAGATTGTACATAAAAGCAGAATTATAAAACCACAGATAGGGAATTTATCGCAACAATCCCGCACATGAACAACGTACATGTAACTCAATAACATACTGCACATATAAGCTTACTTCTTGATAAGAACTGGTATGAAACGTACCACATTGTGTAATATTTATCGTATACTCATACCAGACAGTGATTGTAATTTAAATAGGTAAAGACCACGAGTTATCTACGTACGAACTGATCTACGTACTGGGTACAGAGTTTGAATATGTACTGAATCTTTTAATTTTACGATATGACATGGTAAAAATACATATTTGCAAAAACTACACGTCCTTTCTTCCACTGGGTATAGTATGAGGCGATTAGGTGGCCTTGAAAATGCCAGTGACTACCGCAACTTTGTGAGATGGCCATTTAAAAAAAAGCAAACCGGCGAGTGGTAGCATCTAAGATGCGCGACATTTTGTGAAGATTGCCGCAAAATGTCCTGCCGCTACTATCTTGCAGTCGACAATTACTGGCCGTCAAGAAATAATTTTTTACAGGTGATATGCATACTGAATAGGTTGTATTGTGCCTCATGTGGATTGAGGTTCTTCAGCGGCAGAAGTGAACATGAAACCTCCTATTAATAAGCAGAATATTAATTTACACTATTAATTAAAATGTGTGTAAAATAGACTTGGTCTTTGTCGTAAAAAAAAAAATAGTATCTAAAGATAGACGCTATCTAAAGATCACTGTCGAACCTAAGCCTCCCCCAATATTTGATATGAATAACAGTCTGAGATACGTGAACCCATATAAATAATTTGTCGGATATTAAAAATATACAATCACCTGATCTGCTCTCGATGACTAATAGATATGTGCCGATGACAATCCCCGAGAGAAGTATTATGAGGAGTAAAGTGATGATAAAGGTAGTAAAATGCCGACTCTCGTCTTGGGCTAGTTCTCTTGGGAACCGCTGTAAGAGGGGGGTAGCTTCTGATGTCCTCTGTGCATCTGCACCATGGTAGGAGTTTGTGCGTGATTCATGATCTGTCGATAAAATAATTTATAAATATTGAATGCAGTTTAAATGTAAAAAATAATAAGAAACAAACGAATATACTTAGAGAGACGGTTTGTAAGACTCGAGCTCGAATACTTATGCACATCGTAGGTGTTAAGACACATTATGATACAGAAATTACATGAAAATGACTATCTATAGATGTATATCTCATCTCGAAGTATATTAAATCATATATAAGCCGACCGGTGACGGACAGCAGAATCTAAGATGCGAAGTGTCTGGTACTGCGAAGATCTGGTACTCAGTGTGCCAAGCGTGGCGATCGTAGCAAATCGTACTGTGCAAGAGAAGCCTGTGTTATGTAGTATACTTTTATACATACATACTTACATAGGGATACAACATCACATACGTTGCTCTGATCCCGAAGTAAGTAGCTTTGGCATTTTCTTTATAGAATCACAAACGAAGGTACTACAAACACCCACGCCCGAGAATATATAGAAAAAGTCTTTTCACCATTGACCTGACCACGATCGAACCTCAGGACTGATGTCAAAATTAAAACCGGTGCCACTCGTCCACGGAGGTCGTCAAGTTTTATAAAGCGTTACGATGATGACGATGATTTGTTATGATTATAAGAAAGACCGTTATGTCTGCATGTATTTAAATAATATGTAAAATGTGGACAAACATTATACTGGGTAGTTAGTAACAATCAAGATAACACGTTTTTTTTTACACCATCATCAAAATTTACAAGTAGTTTATAAATACTATTAACTTCAGATTAAAGAGTCTTTTGAAATTCTCACCCCTTTCACCAAACCAGATAAAATAAAAAACTAAATCATAAAAAATGTATTTGTAATCATGGGAAAATAAATTTTGTTTTTCTAGTTACAGAAAGTTTGGAGTGGATGCTCTTCCATATTAGCACTAACACTGATGTTTGGATGTCATTTTCAAAGCCTTCTACTATCCGAGAAAATGAAAAGACAACACTGGTGGTTACATGTACAGCTGCATAGAGACTATCGTAATTTTATTAATATATAATACATTTCCAATAAGTTAGGTATCACATTACTATGATATTGCGAGTAATACGAGTTATCTTTGTGATAGATACGTTAATGTTTAACTCACATAGACATTTTCACATAGGATTTGAATATCTGGTTAAAAATAATTTAGCAAATTGAAAACAATAGATAAATATTTGATTTTATGTAATAACAGCTTTATGCCAGATACGTGTACCATGACATAGCGTGTACCTAGATTGCGCAATATCTAGAAAAACCCGCGAATTATTTCAATTTCCATATTCCACATTTGGTAATTAACCTACATATAAATAAAATTGAGTGTCTGTAATATTGAAATAACCGTTTCTAACAACATCTATATGAATATATACGGTACATACACCAATATAAGTGTCTAACTGTCTATTCCGGCTAATCTCTGAAATGGCTGGACCAATTTTGACGGGACTTTCACTAGCAGATAATTGATGTTATAAGGAGCGTTTTATTTAGAAAAATAATTAGGGTTCCGCGTTAAGTGTTAAACGCTTAGTAGTAGTTAAAGTTTAATTTTTTGTTTTGGGAAATTACGTGTCCATATATAATGATACATAATATTTATTATATCAAAATATTAATCTAGCGTGACTTATATGCTTCAAATATTAATAAAAATACAACATAAATGAAATTTTAACGAAATATAAAAATTACATGTGTTTGAACGGCTAATAATAAGCAATGATGTTATTTAATTGCAAGCAACGAAAATCTACTACGGATGTTGATACAACCGGGAATATGCACTCATGCTAATTTCTTGCTCAAACACTGAGCGGGCCATACTAAAACTGATAACCCCACATGTTAGTGCCTAAATAAAAGCTTTAGTCCGAAGCCAGCTCTTGTAACAGATATACGTCTATAAAAAAATCACGTGGAACTCCATGTGTCTGATGTGAATTTTTTTAGGTCTGAGACTCTCTCTTCACAGATAGTAGAAGAAGAGGGAATTCCCCACGCACGCTGCGTTTGCACGCAAGCTTTTCGTTCCCATCGAAAGAATTCAATGCACTTGCAAAAAGTTTCATTTAGAAAAAAATGTGTTCATAATTTTCTTTCTCACTGTATGCTAGCAAGTTGGGACTTGAATTTCGTTTATATTAAAATAATATCTGTTTTAAGAGGTGTTGCATCAATGGGAGGACATATGCACATGTAAGTAACTCCTTTGCTATTTCATTATTTTTTATTTAATCCTCTTATATGTCCATAAAGTAAAATATGCCCTGTCAGTGTCAATTGATTTTTATATAGAAAAAAAGGAGAATAATTTCTTCACGCCACCCGCAATGCAGGTGTTGACAGAGGTCTAGATAATTTCAACCCACCTTCCACCGAAGAAATTCTTTGATTTTTTTATACATTATTTGATTTGATTTTGATAGGTGGTGAGCCCGTCGAGGTGTTTATGTCCAAGCCATCAATATAAATAGTATATAAGTTTTTTGAAGTAAATCATCGGTGCCTTTTGGATCGAACTTGACCCAAGTTGTGTGTTTGACTCGAATTCCGAACACCCAACCACACTACTATTATGACTATATTTTTTTTTTATATAGGAGTATAATATTTGTTTTGAATAATAAATTTTATCTATAGTTTAACTTTCGTTGCCTACTTTTTGCTGACACATTGTATTTCCTTAAGTGACTGCACACATCTTTAGGATGTGCTGCAAACAAACATACAATACCTTTAAATGACTATTTTTAACATTTTCTAAGAAACTACAATTCAAGAAACATTTCTGTTAAATTAAAATTCAACAGATGTCAAAAAGCATGTTATAAGTCTGAGGCATCAATAACAAATTGAATCTAAAATTAAAACAATGTTATTTTAGAAAATTACAAATAAATCATTAAAAAAACATGAAGACTTTTCCTGTAGTCACATATTAGCATTTATTCAAACCACATGTAATTTTATATTATTATTCTGTATTTAATATTATTTTACATATATATGATATATTTATATATGATATATATAATTATTTTATATTTTTTACAACTATTCTTTTATAAGATAACAAGGACAATTAATCAGAGATTTATTTATTTATATGGCAAATGATAAATTAATTACAAAAAAGTATATATTTAAGTAATTTAAATAAAATCAACTGTGCATATGGACACCTGGCACCTACAATACTGCAAACACTCAAAAATGGCCCAGAGGATTGTAATCAAATCAAATCATTTATTCATCGACATAATAATTTATATTCATTTATCGATAGTCAGTTTTAATCTACCACCGTTTCATAATGAGGTTCCTCTAACGGAGAAGAAACAAGTAAAAGAAACTCCGTAGGCATCCACTTTTTGGTCAATATTTTTTTACAATATAATGTATTGTACAATTTGATATGATATTATCTAGAAATAGCTTGGGAGCAATCAACTCATTCCCAGGGGTTACTGTCATTAATACATTCATTTATATTATGATAACCCTTCTTAAATCTGTTAATAGACAGGCTTTGCACATTTACTGGGATTTTGTTGTAGAAGGATATACACTGCCCTATGAACGAGTTACTTACTCTATGGAGTAATAAAATTTAACATACAATCCTATTTGAATATTTGTAATAGCTTTTATTGTGGCATAATGTACTGGACAGATTTTTATAAGTAGTATTCTAGGTTTTAGATTGTACTATATGCTATTTTAAGGATGCTTCCAGAATTTTGATATACTTTATAGAAAAAACAAAGACATATTCAAATTCATTTACATACTTTATAACTATTATTATAAAACTAGATGTAACAATGGCAGTAATATTGAAATCGATATGATGAATACATTTCTATATTTATACATATTGGTTTTCTTAGTGAAGATAGATGGCCCTATATTAAATTTTTAATAAATTATGACTTTCATTGTTATTATCCATTATTATATTAGGAACAATTACTCCTAAGAAATTAAAATATAAAGCAGGGATTTAACACTCCAGTACCGTTTAGTTACACATTGTTACTTATAGAAATACGAAAGTTTAAATAAATTTATTTATAGACAACTATAATCTCTAAGTCTCACCAGTAGGAGAGTTCCTGGCCACAATTAAATCTTTTCAAAAATCTGTTAGTTAAGTTTTTCTTTTCTATTATTTCTTAATTTTAGATATCAACTTATTTACATACCATGAATAAACTTGCTCCATTGAAAATTCTAGTAGCCATTAAGTCACTTTAAAAGTTTGATGTTAAAATAATGAGATGAGCTGTCAAAACACAAAGAAACAGTAAACCTATAAGATCATGTGTATAAAGAATATATATATAGATTTACCAGGAGCTATTGTTTCATTATAATTACTTGATCATGGTATTGTAGTTTATTTCACACCATACTTTAAATGCTAAAAGAAAACTTAAACTTTACATCTTCATTTCTCAAATAATAAATATACAATTTATAAAAAAAAAAACATATTAATCTTACCAATAATGTATGAAATGTCAGACATTACCAATTTTTGCTTAAATAGTGATAAGTAGCAATAAATTTTCCATTCAAAAGTAATTTATAATAATTGTTATACTAGTTTAATGCTGCATTCTGACTGACAGCCAAAGCAAAAGAAATCATTTTCCTTTGCATGAAGGTGCATGAAGCATAGACAAATCATGATAAGATAAAGTTATATAAATATTGAGGAGTGTTGGTGTTTCGTAGGTTTACATATTATAATCTGTCGAAGTCGGGTTCTTTTAGATAGATGGACGGGATAGAGGAAAACAGAAATGAAGCAAATTATAATACGTTGTGTCTTACGTGTTATAATTTGACAGAACTACAATTTGAGTCAGAATCAATAATTAATCGTCGAGATTTTATTTTAAATTTTATAATATTGTCAGTAAGAAACAGTTTTATTAAAACAAAACGGTTTTACAAAGGTATGGTTATAACACAAAGATTTTAGTAAAACGTGTCCAACTGCTAAAACGTGTGCAAAAGCAACTGCACAACAAAGGTAATTTTACTCACCTATAGGTGATATCAAGGGTTGCATGGTGGTTGTAGAAAATTAGTAGCTAACGTGTCCTGCGACCACATTAGTCATAATTCTATACAAGTAAATAGTTGTTTGTGATTTGTACCTTGAATCACAGATAAGTATTTTATTATTCAAAAACCTTTTGACAGTTCACACTTCGCAGCATACTAACATCATAAACATAGAGTGGGACATAGATTACAATACCTATAGTGTATAATACCTAATGTATTAAAATTATAATATAATCGAAAGTTATAGATAGATAAAAATCATTATTAAAAAGTGTGTGTTCAATTCACTAACAACATAAGTGAAACTCAGATGGAAATACGAGTATAAAGAGTATTGGGATAAATATAAACTAAAATATTTTTACCCGGCTTAAAATTTATTTTAATGGAAAATATTATATATATTACATGTATTACACATTATTTAGTTTTCATATTTTCACACAGAAATATATATACACACTGTCCCCCTACACAGGACTAATAATAATATCAATGAGTAATAATATACTGGGTATACTGCTTACTAGATGACGTTACGAAGCATCGCTTAAAGAGGAGACCGACAATATATAAAATATAAAATAATGTGTAATGTAATGTATTCTATCTCATTCACTCGCCGATTTAATCGTGTACTTATGTGTTTGTTTCTTTATCGTTACGCATCTTCATTTCATCGAGTTTAAAATCTAACTATTATAAAGTTTCTTAAAAAACTTTAAATTTAATATATGTTTAATTTTTAAAAATCAAAATATGTATAGAAATATCAATCATTGATAGTTATTGTTTCGATAATGATTAAAAGTTATAATAATATTAGATTGTACGATGGGCTACCTAGCGTAACCTAGTAAGATTTTTTATAGAAACCTGTACCAGACGATGTACTGTACTTAGGTAACATACTTCATGAAGTAACAATTAAGTCGATTTTTATGTTACTGCCATACAATGGCTGAATAATATAAATTTATTCAATTTTGTAAATACTTATATTATTTAATTTATAATAATTTCAGCAAAGAATATCTTATTTTGGCCAAAAGGCATATAAGGCTGATCAAGCTGTACCAGTAAACCGTGTCTGTTTTTAGCTTGCGCAATATCATAAATGCCCTTAAGTAAGAACAGGTTTATCGATATACTATAGATATTTATATTTCGTTATGGGGGATAACGAAGGTCCTGAAAAAAAGTCGTCAAACGTTATCATTAATTAACACATAATAAATAAATAAATAAGAAATAAAATAAATAATAAAGAAATATCTTCACGCAATTCCCAATACAGGCATAGACAGAGGTCTAGTCTAGACAATTAAGTCCCTTCGACTGAAGATATTTTTGGGACAACGTGACAGGTGGTGAGCCCGTCGCCGTCTTAACGTCCAAGCCAACGATATAATTCGTAAATAAGGTTTTTGATGAATCCATTGGTACGAGCCGGCTACCTGGGGAACGAACTCGGATCTCTTGACTCGAAATGCCAACCACCAAACCACTCGGCTATCGTGACTATTAAAAATATTAATAATATTAATACCTTAATTTTAAAATTTTACACCAATCTGGATCTACAAGCGAACAGTGGATAATAAATATTTCACTACAAAAATATATGAATTTTGAAACGATAGATGCCTGCATTGGTTTTATTCGGTTTCGGAATTAATAATAGATTAAAAATCGATAAAAGAAGACTAGTCGGCGTGTGGGGTTTCCAAATATTTCTAGTCGAACTAAGTGAAAAGATTTATATTTTTGTTACAATTGCAATCGTTACAGTCACAATTAAGGTTCAGGTTTACTTTTAAAATATTTTTTAGGTTGTTTTTAAAATGCCCTGCAAGATATTGATTGTAGGCTTTGACATAATTGCTGAACGTGATTATCGCAGTAACTGAAGCCCTTTGACGCTGCTGCCTGGTATCAATCAGTATGGTCTAAAATTTTTCGAGATTTTATCGTCATCACTTTAACCCTCTTCCATGTACCCCACTCTAATCACAGTGCACTTTTATTGAGCCTAGTCTCCGGCAGGGGAGACTGTGTCTTCTCAGGGAGCTGCTTCGTTGTCCGTAGCATTTTTTCATTTAGTCATTCCAATAATTGCACTTGTTTATGAAAACTATCGACTACATGCTTTGTGGTGTAAAAAACGAGGAAGGATTACGTCATACGGTTGTGGCGTGGAAAAATTTGTTTACAATTTCGGTTCCGATTCTGAATCTATATTAGTCAGGATTCCACTCAAACAAATACAAGAACTGTACTAAAATCAGTCGTTTTACGGTGATTACAGTGACTAACTTAAATACAGTACGATTACATGTATGTATTATAAAAATTTTGACAGTTTTAGAGTAAAAACTCATAACCTATTTTAATGATGATTGCCACACATTGATTTACTATTTCGAATTTCTCATAGGTAACTTAACATAATGTAGATTCGGTTACAACAAATTCCATTTAAATAAACAAAATCGCTAAAGAAAATTTCATTTTGATTTGCTCTCTCCGTAAATTTATTTAGGTACGGTGTTTGACATAGCATCATGGAATTAATAATTTTTTTATAAGATTACTAATTCACAAACATTTAATTTCCGTTGAAAGCTAAGCTCCAAGCTTTTTACAAATACAATTTCCATATATTTCACATATTTTCGTAGTAACTATTTTTTTTTCTTTTTAAAAGTGTTTACTGTCTTGTCACCTAATTCCTGTCATATCGACTATGTAAAATGAATAGCAGTTTCAAATGGCCAAACGTTGAATGGAACCATTACTTTTTGTTTCGTTCGTAAAATTTTTACTGACATGCAGAAGAGCGATAAGATATTTGTGACACACACACACACACATACACACACACACACGTTTCCCAACGTCTTTGTTTCATACGAATGTAAAATCTCTAATTTTTAAATTAAAAGTAAAAACTTATTTATGCTTCAACCATTGCGTTAAAGGCCGGAAGATGTTTGCCGTGGAAGATTCTATTGTCTTTACGAGTGCCAAATACGGCCTACCGAACGTAACTTGCACGTGATATTCCTTAGATAGGTCACTTTCTTTGTTACATAAATCACTACGTGACAAGTCATTGTTCCAGTGACGTAACATTGTTATGCGGCTTTTAGTCCTCGATACTCCGGTCATTTTATTATGGACGATGTGTATTGGAGTGTGTGGAGCATCTAAATGCTATGCATTGTTGCATTGGAAGTTACATTATGGGTCGCAACATACGCAAGATTGGTATAAAATAAGATGTTTTCATTATAATTTAAATTCCGTTTTGTAAGGCAACATTATCTGTTTTTTTTTCATTACTAAAGTACATATAAAATTGTATATATAAATAATCTTCTTTACAGCCCATCTGCTACTGAGCATTGGACTCTCCCAATGGTTTTCACAAACAACGGTCCCGAGCAACCTGCATCCATCAACTACCTGTAATGTTCACTTCAAATGTCACTTCATTTTGTCATATTGTGTGGGGACGCTTTGCGCTGCCCTTGTCAGAGCAAGGCTATCAATGAGAATATTTCAACGGTTGTCAATTCTGCGAGGTATTTGGGTGACGCTTTGCCATTTCAGCATGCTGATGCTTATGGCTTTATCGGTTAGCCTAGTTCTGCTGCGGCTATCAATGTTCCGGATTCTGTCATGCAGAGAAAAACCCAGCACACCCCTTTCCAGCAGGGAAGGACCACGTCTCAGTTTAAGTGATTAATATCATTAATACAATAGATTAAGTGCTCTTAAGGTTTTGAGGTATACTTGATGAAAAGATTTGGCGTAAATTCTCGAACGCTGCCCAACAGTGTTGGATTCGTGGATTTACCTCTGAATCGTAGTTGAATTTACCTATTAAATTGATGAAACCTATTGAAATGACCCACCTATTAAATTGATAATTTGCCCAAAATATACGTGTTTATTCGTGAATAACTTTGAGCGTAGTATTCCCAACAATAACCAGCATTAGTCTGACATGGACGATAGACCTGATCTTAGTCTATATTTATCTTAAGACCAACTTGTTGAGTAACACTATTAGATAAGTCGATTGATAAGCTGAGCACAATGCTCAAAGCTTGAAGACATCGTCTAATGTAAGTGTGAAGAGTTTCGGGAATATGACGTCACCCTGTCTTACACTTTTCCGTGTTTGGATAGGTTTCAAGCTCTGGTTTTGAACTCAGATACGTATTAGTAGTAGTATAGCATTTCAATACTTCGATATACCGAGAGTATATCTGGCACCGTTAAAGGAACTATGGGAATGCCCAAATTTCGAATGAATCGAAGACTTTCTCATAGTTCACATACGAGTAAAGATGGGAGAGTGCAATTTACCATTGTGTCTAGACACAATGGTAAATTGCACTCTCCCGTCTTTTGTTTAATCTGGCGAAGAGTATATATGTGCTCTATAGTAGTATAGCCTTTTCGGAAACCGACTTGTTCAGGAGGCTGAAAGCAGTGAATTCTGCTTGCTAGACTGTTCGTGATGACTCTGGAAAATAATGCTTGCTGTAAGCTCTGGGGGTTTTGAGTAATAGCACTCCGCCCGAGTGTAGACTTTATCAGATGACACCGCTCTATCTTAATTTTAAGATTCAGTGAGCCCTTTACCATTCCGTAATCACTGAACAGCTGTCGCCCAGTCTTCGTAACGAGCTCCGTTTCTTTTTTAATGAAACTATCCGGGCTCATCCAGTTGCACTTCCTGTGAGGTTTGTTGTGTTGATGTTTCGGAAAAAGGTGTTCATCGTATAAAGTACTTCTGTAACGTACTATATATATGTGTTAGGATTCCACATTAACCCTCACACCCATACTGTCGCGCTAAATCCATTATTTAGCCATTTAGATTCAATGTTTTAATGGCCTACAGCTATTACATACATACATATAATCACGCCTCTTTCCTGTAGGGGTAGGCAGAGACCACTTCTTTCCACTTGCTACGATCCTTACATACTTGTTTCGCTTCGTCCACTTTCATTATTCCCTTCATACATTCTCTTCGATTCAGGGTACTCTTGACCTGGCCTTTTTTCAGGACGTCCCTGATTTAGTCTCGAAACGTTCGCCTAGATCTTCCGCTTCCTATACTTCCATTCACACTCGCCTTATGTGCTTTTTTCGTCAATCGTTCTTCATTCATTCTCTCGACATGGCCAAACCATCTCAGCATACCTTTCTCAATTTTAGTCACTACATCTTCTATCAGACCACAACGTTTCCTTATTTCACCATTCCTTATCCTGTCGCTCAGTTTAACTCCTAACATACTTCTTAATGCTCTCATCTCAACTGCATTTACTCTGCTTTCATGTTTCTTCTGCCATATCCAACTTTCACTTCCGTAAATGAGTGTCGGAACCAAAATGTTCATAAAGGAATGCAAAGCTCCATTCACCATGTTTCCTGCATTCACTCTTCTTTCAATATCACTCTCACACTTTCCATCTCTTGTGAACTTTGAACCCAGATACACAAACTCATTCACCTGTTCAATTTGTTCATCTCCACTCATATTGCAGTCTGTCATGACCTCATCTCTTTCAAAAACCATCACTTTCGTCTTCTTTACGTTCATCTTCATCCCCTTTCTAACAAAAGCTCCACTCATAGCAGTTACCATCTCCTGCAACCGAAGGCTTATACCGCGGTAATTTACGCAGTTCTGCCGTGACCCTTTTCCCTCATATTATGGCACGATTACGGCTTTGCACCAGTCTCCCGGTACTTGCCCATTTCGCCAGCACAAATTGAAAAGGCGGTACAGCTGACTCGCCACTAAGCCCTGTCCAGTCCTCAGCATCTCGACGGTAATCATATCCGGCAGCCTTACCTAACCTCATACTTTTCAACGCTTTTACTATTTCATCCACGCTGATCTACAGCTATTGACTATATAAAAGTGCTCAAAATTTAATGATTTAGAAAGATTTTTAAATTCGTTACCTACAGCAAAAAATTACATTTAAAGACAAAAGATGGCAATAAAATAACACAAAATTAGTAGAAGAAATGTAAGTATTGACGTAATAACGTCATACAGTAGATCATTAGCACAATTATTTAGAAATATGGGTAAATAAAAGAAGCTTGAGCACTCCTGCTTAGGCGTCAAATGAGATACATCTATAAAAGGACTTTACTGGCCAAATCTGTCATCAGTAGCAATTGAATACTGGCACATAGTGAACTTATTTAAATGGTGAAAGGGTTTATTTTAGTTATTGCGGTGAATCAATGGTAAAAATGGGTATTCCAAGTGCGGTTAGTAAATTATTTAATTAATTACATGTCATGAAAACCAAGTGATTTGGTGATCGGAATTCGAGTACGATCCCAACGTGGTAGGCACGCACCAATGGGTTCTTTCAAAACTTATCTACGATTTATGTCATTGACTCACCACCTGTCACGTTGTCCCGAAAAAATTCAGGACTTAATTGTATAGACATCGGTCCACCCTAAAAATACTAATACTGGGAATGGCGTGAAGATAATTACATAGCGACAGTAAATACGTACGAAAAAAAAAATCATACCGATTATAGTGATTCGCACGTAATAATAATATTACTTATATTATAATAAGAAAATAAGTTTGAATGGACGCGTTGACGGATTTGGGTGAAATTTTGAATGGAAAAAGCTGTTTTAGGTATTACACATCGGCACATTAAATTTGCTGTTTCTAGTTTATATATGTGCATGTCTAAGTTAAGCATTTTTAATAATAAATTTACAAAAGAAAGAGATTAGAAAGTGTCTGGCCATATCTTTTTGTTACTCGGTTCATTGAATTCAAAGGAACTACAGATGTTCTGTAAGCCTAGTCTGTGTTACATGTCTCGCTCAGAATACGGTTGTATTGTATGTCTTGTGATTTTGTAAAAACCGCCTTTTGTATTGAACTTGGAATAATGATTCCATGAATTAATAAACGTATTAAAGTATCCTTGAATAGTAGTTTTTTTAATTTACATTTTAATTGTTTTAGCATTATTTATTTATTTTATTACAAAACCTGAAAGCGCAACCTTAATATACTTTTTATATTTTACACACGTAAAGTATATAAATTTAATATAAAATAGTACTACCATTTTTTGTTGCTTACATTTATGTATAAGCATTTGCTAAAATAGTTTTGAATGCGATAATTCCGGAACTCAAAGTACAGAAGTAGTTTATTTTTATAAGTCATGTTAACATTTTAATATTGCGGTCCTTTTTTTATGTGTAAATTTATGTTCGTTGTATTATTTCATTATATTGTATGTTTGTCACAAAACTTTATGGCACAGATCAAATAAATGATTCTTGTATTAAAGTTTTTGACCAGCGCAATACGAAAATTATATTAAAAAAAGCATTCGATTGCTTCAGCTATTTTTTAACAAAGCCCATTGAATTCAATTCACGCATAGCTGTTGCTAAACGGAAATTCCTTGTCGAACAAATAAATTCAAATAATTTTTGGCGAGCATACGTTTCAATTTCAAAAATGCTGTTTGTAAATTCTTTTAATTTTCAATTTATATTAAGCTAAGCTCTCTCTCTCTCTCTACCTATTTACTTTATCAACCATATAAAGTTGTACAACTCGTTATATTTTGTTAATTTCATACATGTAGTTAACATCTAATAAATATTTTTTGTGTGTGTATGTGAATATTAGTCAATTTACAAAAGTATAAAGTATTCGATATATTGGAAACCAAAACGATCTATATAGCCTATGTATTTATCTTCACGCAATTCCCAATATAGGGGTAGACAGAGGATTAGTCTAGAGAATTAAGTCCCTTTGACCCAACTTCCACCGAAGATATTTTCGGGACAACGTGACAGGTGGTGAGCCCGTCTTCATGTCCAAGCCAACGATATAATTCGTACATAAGTTTGTGTACCCATTGGTACGAGCCTACCACCTGGGGATCGAACTCGGGTCTCATGACTCGAAATTCCGACCACCCAACCACTCGGCTATCATGACTAACTATAACTATGTAATGTGTTTATATTTTTTTCTGTATACCTATAAGTTACAAAGCAAAAGGGAATTACGCTTCTAAATATTATATTAGTCAAATAAGTAACACTTAAATATACAGCTTACTTTCATATTACGCGATTACTTTTATAAAATCTCCTTGGGTTGTAGGTGACAAAGCTTTGCTTCGTGAGAAATAGATGGAGTTAATATACATTTCGCCACAATTCGCCGCAGATTATGGGTTCGAACGTCACTCCTGACAGCTTTAAATAATAAAAATATCTTCACGCAAGTTTTTGAAAAACTCATTGGTACTGCCACCTGGGGAAAACTTTTGAAAAACTCGGTTCTCTCGACTCGAAATTCCGACCACCCAACAACTCGACTATCGTGACTCCTAATAGGTATACGAAAAAGAGTTTTATAAAAATGAAGTGGGTTGAAGGTCACCAAGGTATGGTGGAGGTCGCTTGTTTTAATCCTAGCCAGGTTAATAATTACAAATATTGAAAAAATTTTGAACTTTCGACATAGCCACCTAATTATAGTGTCTAATTTTTTAATTATAGTTCAACGGGTAAATTTAATTACAGATACTTCTCGGATTACTTTTTCTTTTAAGCGCAGTTTCTAGCGAGGATCAAGAAACTAAAATAGAACAAAATTTGAATATACCTAATGTCGATGTGTGAGTATAATTGAATATATGTAGTTGAATAGCTTTTGACTCTATACATACGTAGTCCCCTGTGAATGACATTTTAAGCTACACAATGTAAAGAGAGCGTAATTTTCACATTTCTAATCGACAATAAAAAATTGTCAATGTTAAAGGAAATGGTTAGTTAGAGATATGTTCGTAAGTTAAAAATTCTAATTTGAGCTTACCATGCAAATACTATAAATCGCGACAAGGTATTACCAAATGTTAGTAATGAAAAGTTTTGTCGATACGTATAGAAAAGTTCTTATTATTATCTCATATTCATGTAAGTTCTTCATATCAAATATAAGTTCTGCGAAATAAGCATTTAATAAGTTTATTTTACGAAACTTGCATTTGATAATTGCTCTGCTTCAGAGAATTTCTTTTAAACTTGAAAACTAATTTACTATTTTCCATGTTACGATGTTAGTGATATTTGCATGAAATATTTTGTATAAAATTAAATTTTTCTCTCAAATCTATCCATTATAATGTATTGTGACGACTAAGTACATTTTTAGGCAATTTGGATATCTATATTATTTACATACTGATATTGAGAGAAGGTAGGATAATTTTTTCTCTAAATCGTTATACTAGAAGCCTTTTCGTGCGGCCACCTGCTACGACTTACCTAAAAAGAAGTACATGTCAATTTATAAAATGTTATTGGTACTTCTGGATATGAGCAGACGTTGTTCTAACTGTTCAAAATCGATCCAAAACGATTCAGTAAACTCCGAGATTATAGTATTTCGGAATATTATAGTTTAGACGGATGTAGTTGCAAGATTTAAACATAGTGATTAAAATGATTAAAGTTAATTTACTCCTACTCTGAAGGCGTCGTCCCGATGACATGGAAGACAGCTTTGGTGCACCCGATCCCTAAGAAAGGCGACCGTTCAGATCCGGGTAACTACATACCGATCGCCATCACTGCCTTGTTCTCCAATATAATGGAGTACATTATAAACTGCCAGCTCTTGAGGTAAATAGAGGACCACCAGTTGATCAGTGACCGCATGTACGGCTTCCGTCGGGGTCGCTCCGCTGGTAATCTTCTTATGTACCTCACTTATCGATGGGCGGAGGCAATAGAGAGCAAGGGTGAGACCCTGGCGGTTAGTTTGGACACAGCGAAAGCCTTTGATCGGGTATGGCACAAAGCGCTTTTCTCAAATGGGCTTCCATCATATGGGCTTCTCGAGAAATTTTGCAATTGGGTCACTAGTTTTCTCACAGACCGGAGCATCAAGGTCGTAGTTGACGGTGCATGCTCGGACTCCAAGTCTGTGAACGCTGGTGTCCCACAAGGCTGTGAGCTATCGCCAACCCTGTTTCTTCTGCATATCAATTATTTGTTACAAATTAGTAACATCCATTGCTATGCAGATGACAGCACTGGTGATGCCCTATATACCGGCCGTGCCAATATTTCTCGGGAACACGTCGCCGAGTACCAGAACAAACTTGTGTCTGAAGTCGAGATTATGTTAGACAAAATCTCGGACTGGGGCCGACTTAATTTAGTCCAGTTTAACCCCAAAAAGACACAAGTTTGCGCGTTTACCGCTAAAAAGAAACCCTTCGTCGTATCACCTCGTTTTGAGAGCACTCCCTTAGTTGCCTCAGCCAGCATCGGAATACTTGGCGTCGACATATCGAGGAAAATTCAGTTTTGCGGTCACTTGAAAGGGAAAAAGCTTGGCGTGCTCAGTAGAGCGCGACAGTACTTCATGCCGGCCCACCGCTTGCAACTTTATAAGGCGCAGGTTCGGCCGCACATGGAGTACTGTTGTTATATCTGGTGCGGGGGCACCCCAGTGTCAGCGCCTTCCATTTGACCGTATCCAAAAAAGAGCGGCTCGAACTGTCAACGACCATACTCTATCCGATCGGCTAGATCGGCTTTGCGAAGAGATGTTGCATCTCTGCATTTTCTACAAGATCTACTATGGGGAGTGCTCC